>JAJLRJ010000005.1:40496279-40531279 GCA_024195265.1 Dendrophyllia cribrosa | reverse complement strand
TCTTTGTTAGAGCAGGGACACCGGGACCTTTTCTCAGCTATTTCAATTCTTGTCCCAGATATTTCTCAGGAAAATGTGCTAAGACATTTGAATAAGGAACTGCTAAAGTTGATGGGCTATTTGATCATTATTACGAGTGAAATAAAACTGTGCTTCATTACTAATGCCTGACTTTCATAGCAGTTAAAAAAAAAACCCAAATTGGTCAGAAATGCCTTAAAATGCACATTTTGGGTCTCAACATTTGAAAACATTTCTGGGGGAGGCACCCATAACCCCTTCCCCCCCCCCCCACCCCTAGTAAGAGGGAGGCATTCCTCTCCCACACTTACTTACCTTGCATTGGGATTAATGGTCCCTGTTATTGCAAACCTCAACAAAAACCCTGGGTATGTTGAAGTTTCAATTTGACCGGTAAAGAATTAAATTGTGTTCTTTACAGGTTATAAAAGAATTTGATGAGGTTGAGTTCATTCTCATAGATGACTTCCTGGAACAAGGATATGAACAAGTTGTTTTTCTTCCACGTAATCTCAGCATGTCTGAATGTGAGGGTCTTTCTTTTCATTTTGTTTTTATTTGTATCTGGCCACCATACATGTATTTTCTCCATTTTTGTGATCCTAATACTCTTTCTTCCACTTTTCTAGCTGGTGAGTTATCCAACTTTTCTCTGGTAGACTTAGCAAAAGGATTGGCGACCATTGAAGGCAGTCAGGTTAGTCAAATCACATACATGTACCTCGCAACTCAATGCAGTTTTCAATAGTATGAGAAGGTGATAATGTGTATATGAAAGACCATCGCAGTTATGTAGCAACTGAGGGTGGGGAAAGGGGGCTCACATATAAAAATGATAGGGGTGCTCATCGAAAATGTTCGAAAAACACTCTAAAAGGTACCAGAATTTTGTTTGATGGTCATGGCTCAAAATAATTTTTACCCCTAAGAGGTACATGTACCAATACTAATTAAAAACAACACATGTCATATTCTGTCATATTTTTTCGGCTCAATACCCTAAAAGGTACTGCGATAATTCTAACGGTGGTCATTTTAGATTTTAGTACGTTAAGTGGTACCAATCTACGAATTTTGACCCCTGGGCATGTAAGCTTCCAACCAATACCAAGCTCCTAACTTTGCACTGTTATCTCAAAGGCCTTGGGTTTGAATCCTGTCTACCCTCAAGCTCTATTGCAACTAATTTTGTTGCTGCATAACTGCAATGATCTCTTTCTCTTTAAAAACATGGGAATGTGTCCCGGGGAAGGGGGTGGGGGGGGGGGGGGGGGGTTACTCTGTATACTTTTTGGTGAGGGTGTGCCGCTGGGACTCTGAAACCCTTACCCTATACCAGACCATGTTCAGCTGATTTTGCAAGCCTATACTAGACTAGACACTGAAAATCCCTTCCCTATCCCATACTTGCTATTTTTAGAACTATTACCATTAAACTATTAAACTATCTGTCAACAATGTTGCCGCAATGGCTTTATTTCGGTTTAGGGAAGGCACTTTCTCTTCCAAGTTTCAATTCCTTTTCTAGACTTAATTCTTCATACCACTGATCAGTTTCCCGGCAAATGATACCCTATTCTAGACCAAAACTCTCTGATTTCTATACCCTATCCCAGACTAAACTGCTCGAAAACCATACCCTTCACAGCGGCACATACCCATATAGCTGATATACATGAGGGTACCGCCCCTGGGGAATGTGTCATGTGACATCCTCAGGCAGTATGTACGCAAACTTGATTGGAAGCCATGGGTTTGTTACCCGTCGGAGACTCAAATTTTTTCTTTGCCCCCACGCTTGTGACATATCATCACTTTCATGTTGTTTTATCTTTTTTTCTCTTTTGTAGGATTCTGTTTCTTCACAGTCTCAGCCAGTGACAGATTCACTGCAGAAAACTGCACAGGCTTTAAGAACAAGAATGCAGGTCAGAGAAAGTTTACAGCTTACAGCTATAAGATACCAGTACTTTCAAAAAATTTCTTGGATCCTTCTTGCATAATAGGTTTCTCACTGCAAAAAGGCGTAGTTTGTTCAACCAGGCTCTTAGATTGTGGTGATAAGCGAAAGAAGAAATATCATTAAAGAAAAAAAGAAATGTGCAGGGACTGGGGAAGGAGGAAGTGGGAGTGGGTAGAGAATGGGGCTTTGCGTCCTATTCGCGCCTTTCCCCTTTTTTCATATTATTTTTGTATTTTTGTAAGTTTGTGTCCAATAAAGTTGAAAAAAATGGGGGGGGGGGGGGGGGGGTGGGGGACTGTCATATAAAAATGACTGCATGGGGTGCTTGTTGGAAATTTTCAAAAACACCCTAAAAGGTACCAGAATCTTGTTTGATAGGCATGGCTCAAATATATTTTAACCCCTAAGAGGAACCAATATATTGTAAACAACACAAGACATATTCTATCATATTGTTTCGGCTCAATACCCTAAACGTTACTGCCATAATCCAAACCATGGTCATTTTAGATTCCAGAACCTTAAGGGGTACCAATCTACAAATTTTGACTCCCTAAAAGATATGACAAGCACCCCGTCATTTTTATATTGGGCCCAAATCCTTTCTGATAGCCAAAATTCTGAATAAAAGCCTGGCTGATGAACTTAAGAGATATAAAGAGCTTATGATTTATTTATGATAGGCAAGAGCATCCAGTTTACATGAGGCTAAAATGGAGTGTCACGAGAAAATGAAAATGGTGGAGCACTGTTGCAAAGTGTTGAAAGATGTTACATCATCCTATGGTCGAGGCAGTAAAGAGGAGAGAGAAAAGGTACACACTTGACATGAAATTTTAATGGAAGTTCAATTTCATGAATAGTCAATATTTTGCATTTCATAGGAACAAAATTTTCGCAAATTTTGTTTTCAAACTTTACTGTTAAGAACAAATAAATTTTTTGCCGATCTTGAGTAACTTCCTGTCTGGTATTTCACCTAATATACATACTATATTACAACAAGGAGATGTAATGTCATCTTGTTTATTTTTAAATTACTTATTATTTAAATACTGTACTCATGTCACAAGTCGTTCACTATCCAGAGTTTATTTTTACATTATTTTTTTTCGCTTATCACTGGAAACCCCATGAAATTTGCAAAAATTAGATCCCACAAAAGTTTATTGCCACACGGTACACTGTATATAATTTGTGTGCGTTGCACTGTCAGTAGTAATATCCTTATTCCTGTTTAGTTCCCAGGTCTCTACTGTCTTTTGGAAGGAGCTTTTGGTGAAGGTAAGTAACTGCAAGTAAAGCTGGCAAATGTTTTGGCTCCCAGACCAAGAGGGACCTATCAAATTCAAATTTGGCATTCTTATTGTTATTCTTGATGCCTTTGCATATTATTATTGAATAACAGTTCTTGATGGTTTTGAAAAACAGAGGAGTGAGAGGAGCGAAACAACATTTTCGAGGGCAGAAAATTTAAAATCAAAGATGGTTTTTATGGTTGTAACTTGTTAAAGTGGGGAAATCCTTTGAGAACTGGGATAATTTTCTTATGCACAGGCTCCCAGTGGGGTACTCAACGATAACAGCACTTGACAGGGAGGTGCAAATGAGGCCAAATCGCGGCTCATCCTCAGTGTAAGAACCTGTGAAACCCACGAGTGACGTAAAACAACGAAAACAAAAGGCATAAAACGAGAGAGTCAACTGGGAATGCAATACTACAAAGGTAAAAAACAAAGGAAAAAGTCACAGGTTCTTGCACCGAGGTAAACCCCAAATTGTTAGACCAAAAAAAGTCTTACTGGGTTAAAACCGGACCTAGAAAAATCAACGTCCCAGAAAGTCCCTTTTCTCTCTGCATAAAACAGTTATGCTTTTTGCCAGCCCCTCCAAAGAGTTCCTCACCAAAATTTTTCATCCCCAAAAAAGTCACCACAAAATTTCTTTCCCCAAAAACTCCTCAGATCGCAAATTTCAAACTTCAAAAAGGTCTTTGCACCTCCCCTAAATTATTATACCTGAGTACCTCCCTGGTTGTAGGCCTATTTGGCAGACCAATACACTTTATTCAATTTGACAATTAGCTGAATAACATTGTGTAATTATCTCCATCATCTCTGTGTTTTCTTTCCTTGTAGAGGTCAACACCTGTGTTGTTTCCACAGGTGAACAAGATAACTCTACAACTAAGGTGCCAAGTTCAAGTTTGACTGTCAAAGATATATGGCAGCGTATCGTATATGATCAGTGGATTGTTGGCATTGATGTAGAAAACACTAGTGATAGGTAAAGAACATCTTCACGTGATAATAAAACTCAAAATTGACCATTGGCTTCCAGCTGGCATTGTAGCTCTTTAGTAAAGCATTTGCACTGGAATCGAAAAGATCATGGGTATGAATCCCGTCGAGGCCTGAAGTTTCTTCTAAGGCTCTCATTGCAACTACACCTGCATCGCATTCTCTTTGATGTTTTCACTGTTGTTAGACCGAACAGGATGGGAAATAGAATACTATTGGTCAGAAAAGAGAAAAAAGGAAAGAGGTTTATTTAAATTATTTGTCTTTCTCCCCTGTTTCCTTTCTTTTTTTCTGGCTGGCGTATGGTGATAGTTTGAATTTTTGTCTTCTTTCCTTAACCCTTTCATCATGGAGGCTTTGATTAATATGATTCTCACCAAGTTCACAAATAAAACTCTTAAGGTTGATGAATCAAATGTTTAAGACGGTGCTAAACATGTAACGTTTATGGCCAGGTTACCATGGAAACATCCTTGCTATTGAGGTGTTTGCTGCCCTCCTCTTTTGCTACATGTACCTTTACGGCACCTAGCTTCCAATATCTTCATTGGCTCAGAGTGTAATTTTTAATGTCATTTCAGTGCTGTCTCCAACCTAGTGCTTGGACTCGTGAGCTGCCAGCTTGAAGAGATATCATATTCAGCAAAGGCTGTGTTTTGTGATGACGACAGCTGTCATCATAAGCAACCTGGCATATTAAAGAGCTCGCCTCACAATGACAGGCACTTGCCATCTGTGAAGAGGACAAAAACTGGCAGTACAAACACAGCTTTCAATCAAAAGCAGCTATTACCAGGCAACCAAACAAGGTTGACAGCAATAGCCTCTTTACCCAGATTTACATACTCAAATAGTTGTTCCCTATCAGTTGTGGTTACATGGACCAGTAATCATATGGATGGAAGCTTTGATCGGCATTCCATGCACTGTGGACATGTAAAATTGGACACTGAGAAGATAGTGAATGGCAGTCTAAAGCTGAACAGTTGTTTGGATCGCAAGTCAATACAGCAAGATATTATGGCATTAAGATCAGTATCTGTTGAAACAGAGGTAAGAGATATGCTACAAAGAACAATGTGCATAAGCCACAGGTTGCCCACATGAGTCACAGGTTTCCCAGACAGCCAGAGCTTAACCCAGTTTCTGTAGCATGAAGTAAGTAGGAATATTGCTACTCCCCCCTGGATGGGATGCTAGTCTATCGCAGGGTTACCCCCAGCATTTTGTCGCCAGTACCCATTTATACACCTGGGTGGAGAGAGACAATGTGGAGCAAAGTATCTTGTCTAAGGAAACAACGTAATGGCAGAGACCAGGCCTCCATGACAAAGGGCAAAGACATTAGGCTGCTTAGCGAAGAGCACAGACCATCAATTTGTACTTTTCATCTACTTTGGTTATGTGTATGTGCACCCTTCCAAACGGTTATCGTATCAAGTGTGACCAGAAATCCTCATCTATGCTTCAACATCTCCCCCCACCCCACTCCCTTGCATTTTTTGGGCGGCCTTGTTTCTTTCATGTTATTTAGTGACTTCCTCAAAGTAGCATCAATTCATCTCCGTTTCCTTTCCTTCTGCTCTACATACTGTTGGTTTGTCAATTCCCACAGGTCTTCATTCCAGTCTGTCCTCCTTAAGTCATGTGTTCAACCTGACAATTTTTGATTCAGACATAGATATAGCAAAAAAGTGAAACGATTATGCATCAGTCAATTCCAGCAGTGGCCATGTCCCCCCCTCCCCTACCCCCGGGACAACTCCCAGCTATTAACATTTTGTGAAAATGCCCCATGGAGCGTACAAAAAAGCTATACAAATGCCCCGGTTGTAGTAAAAGAGACGGAAAGTTCTTTGAATCCAGACTCATCCAAAAGTTATTTGAAGGCAAACTAAGTCAAAAGAGAATTTTTATCTAGTGGCGGATTAGAGCAAGTTCGCAACAAATTTCTTGTCAGCCAGAATTCTTTGAGGTCGAGAACACAAGGATGTCAATTGCCCGGGGTACATTGACCCCCGGAATTTGAACATGAGCAAATGCCTGACTAATACCCAGGGGGATGAGCACTGCTGGAATTTACTGATGCAATAAAGAGGTGGTGTTGAGGCAATAAAATTGTCGAGTGGCTTTATGTCTTGATGGATGCAAATTTCTCCATCTGAAGGTCTAGGAAAAGGCCTTGGTTCAAGCACCTCTCCATCATTTTGACTGTCTTCTTTTTAAGCTTGTTTTACAGAGCAGTGTTTCAAAGGCACACCACATCATCTCGTTTGTGAAGAGCTCAGTAACAGATGTTCCAGTACTGCAGGCAGGAACAGATGATCACAAGGACATTTTCAGTCAACTTCTTTCTGCCCTCCGCAATAACGGTCCTCTGGGTGGTGCTGGGATTGTTGTAAAAGATGAAGGACATGTGACGCTCGTAACCAGGTAAATTGAAATTCAGTTAATTATTTTCTTTTCTTGGTAGCCGGAAATGGGGGAGGAGAAAGAGAAAACCGCCTGCTCTTTATCGTGGGCTTTTTGATACATTTACCAACCAATCAGAGAACGGATCGTAATTGAAATTCCCTCCCTCCCCATTCCCCACACGGCTTCGCCACTCACGAATTCGGCATCGCAAGTCAACAAAACCGCCAGCTATCTTCTTGGGCGTTTCCAGAATAAAGAAACAAAGACGATTTGTTTGGAAAAGCCACTAGTGTCATTTCAACTGAAAATATTTGTAAAGCATGGGACATATATCACTTGGGGAAGTTTACCTCGCTGCTTTTTCAGTTACATGTACAACTGTAATACGTTAACCATTCTCGTTTACTGTTAGTATTCAAAGCCATATTTCTATACGAGTATTTTTTGTTCAAGCATGCGACAAGTTTTTTGAAAATGTTGCGCCACAAGCACGCCAAAAAATAAAATACGACTAGCCACTTTTGCACAAAGGATGCGATAACATCCTACTTTGTCAAGAAAAAATTACAAGTTTTTTTCTGTGACTTCATTCAGCTTTCCAGTCGCCGGTTTTAGGGTAAATGCACGCGTGATTTTACAGCGTGCTGATGACGCGATAGTTTCTAAAAAAATGTAGCTGAGTCTTAACGTCAAGTGAAATTGTTTTAAAACCATTTAAAATTTGATACCAACCGAGTTCATAAAGTACTATTGGCCATCGTTCATAACGAAATAAGTTTACCATCCTCTGTGGTGTGGTGTGCTATGTATCTGTAATGTACGCATCAGTTTATAAAACAAGGCGAAATTTATGGCTCTTAAAACAGATGAAGATGAAATAAAAACTCTCGAAAATACTGCGGCCATGTTTTTTGTGCTTCTTTTTATGGCAATCCGAGTCGAACCGTTATTTTGAAAATACGTCTTTCACGAGTCCCAAATCACCAGAATAAACAGAGGATGGAAAGCCTGTGCTCTTTACGATGGTCAAGTTACTCATCAACTAACTTGATACCAAATATTCGTGTTTCACTCCCCCACCAATGTGACACCATTTTTTCCCCTTCATCCGTTATCCATTTACACATTCTTCCTGTACTTTTATTGTCTTAACCCTAATCGACTATGGCTCTAAAAGGTTACCACACTTGATTGTTGGGTGTGGTATGTGGTCTACAGATCACCTTGGAAATTGCTTTGGAGTTCAACAGGCTGTTTACTTTGTAGAAACAAGAACCAATTGTACCTACTGCTGCACAGACTTCGTCAATGTTTACCGTACGATGTCAGAATTCTTGCTGATCCTGCTTTAGATACGTCAATTATCAAGAACGGCGTATGTACCCTGAATCACGAAGCAACAAACTTACAGCAAAAGCTACACAAGCTGATGGAGAAAGCCAGCAGAGATCACGCAGGTTTATACACCAGTACAGAAAGTGGATATGAACGAAAGGATGATGGTGTTAAAGCTCTTAGAGAAGGATTTGAACGAAAGAGGGCAAGGGAGTGGATGGGAAGAGGAGATATCTCAAGTGATGAAATTGACTTAGCAAAGTTGTGGAGTGATTTTGTTCAGGACCAAGTGTCAACTGACAGTGTTATGGCCAAGACGTAACTTGGCTAACACATATAAGCCTTTTCCTATATTAAAAAGGTAGGCAGTGGTGAATCTTAGTCAAAATACCTCGTCTGAAAAACGTAGAATTTTATATTGCAAACAAACAAGCGAAATTAGCTCAGTTTACTAAAATGCCAGCATTTATCAGTAATTAATAGGAACCTTGTTAATTAATGGCTGTTAGTCATGCCGTGTCTTTTCATTATTTCATATTTATATTTAGTATAAATCTACAAGCGTTCTATCACGAATGCTGCTCTCTTATCGGCTACGCTACTCACTATCTATTCCGAAAGTGAGTAGAGTGACTAGCCTAATGGCGGTCGCTTCTTCGCGTTTTCGAAGTGTCTGTGAAGAGTATTTGTTGTTACGTTTTGAACGCCTAGTAGATTTATACTAAATCAATTAGTATAATTTATTTCTATCCTGTGATATCACTCGATAGAAATCTCGGGCTCATAATCTAATTGCGAAATATATACAATAGAAAATGGTTAATGAGATAGAAAAGGTCCACTTAGATTTTTGAAAAAAGGTATATTTTTGCTCATTAACAAATGTCTATTGTTACAATCCGGAGGGGAGAGGGGATTTACTCCGTATTATTTCAGGAGCTGTATTCTTGAAAGTTGCACAAAATGATGGCTTTTATTCTTGATTGTATTTAGAGCAGTAAGGTGAAGCTATTTCAAGTTAGATTGGTGCGTATGATTGGGTGCTCTCTCATTTTCTCTCAAGTTAACCTAAGTGGTTTTATGCAATTTTTTAAAACTAACAAAACCATAAACAGGGCTTCCCTTGTTAGTGTGGTTCTGTAATAATGTTTGCTGCTTCACTCTTTACCGAATTTTTGGCAGTAAAGATGCATGTTGACGAAATTTCAGAATTCAAGTTATGGGCCACACATTTAGGTGCTCTGTTATTCTTGTTAAGTTGATTTATCTTAGTTTGAAATTATGGTAGAAACATGCCATTATGGGCCAAGATTTTTAGTAGAATTTGTATGAAAGTTTTTCATTCAAATGTACAGAACACAGTAGTAGTAACAAACAATTTGGAAGCTACAATTAATATTCTATTATAAAAACGTGACAATAAATCCATTTTTATGTAACCTTTTAAGTTTGGCATGACACACTACTTTAGGTTTGTGCTACGTCGTTTCAAGCCTTAGGATTTCACAAGCGACATGAGCATAAGCTAAGCATAAGAATTCAGATACCACGCAGCTCTTAACAACCTCTAATTTCATTGGACCTGGGTATCACGCAGCTCTATTGTTTTCAGGGCTGGGGTCCATTGTTGTGTTGTTTGTTCTATTGTTTTCTCAGCAAATCAGAGAAGACCTTGTAAGAGCTGCGTACTCCCCCTAAGAATTTGCGTCAAGTAAAAACGAACAGTGACATGGATTGATCCTTATATGTTATCCTTGTTGCGCTTTCGCTTATACTAATGTCGCAAGCATTAACCTTTTGTGTAACTCGCTTTTAGAACGAGGAATATACGGATACTCCAGCTGCCTTTCGCGCAAAACGGTTTTAGAACGAGGAATATCCATGTACTCCATTACCCTGTCATTTAACTCGCGTTTTGGAACGAGGAATATTCATGTACTCCATTTACCCTTCGCGCAACACGCCTTTAGAACAAGGAACATACATGTTCTCCATTAACCTTTTGTTTAACTCGCGTTTAGAACGAGGAATATACTTGTACTCCATTTATCCTACGCGCGACACGCTTTTCGAAAGAGGAATGTACATGTACTCCATTTACCTTTCGCGCAACACGCTTTTAGAACGAGGAACATACGAATATACATGTACTCTATTTAATTTTCGCGCAACACGCTTTTAGAACGAGGAATATACATGTACTCCATTTACCTTTCGCGCAACACGCTTTTAGAACGAGGAACATACGAATATACATGTACTCTATTTAATTTTCACGCAACACGCTTTTAGAACGAGGAATATTCATGTACTCCACTGACCTTTCGCGCAACACGCTTTTAGAACGAGGAATAATACACGTTCTCCATTTACCTTAATTTAGCGCAACACGCTTTTAGAACGAGGAATATACACGCACTCCATTTCTTTTTCGCGCAACACGCTTTTAGAACGAGGAATATACACGCACTCCATTTATTTTTCGTGCAACACGCTTTTAGAACGAGGAATATACACGCACTCCATTTATTTTTCGCGCAACACGCTTTTTGAGCGAGGAATATACATGTACTCCATTTATCTTACGCGCAACACGCTTTAAGAACGAGGAATATTCATGTACTCCATTTACCTTACGCGCAACACGCTTTTAGAACGACGAATATTCATGCACTCCATTTACCTTACGCGCAACACGCTTTTAGAACGAGGAATATACATCTACTCCATTGAACTTCGCGTAACACGCTTTTAGAACGAGGAATATTCATGTACTCCATTTACGTTACGCGCAACACGCTTTTAGAACGAGGAATATACATCTACTCCACTGAACTTCGCGCAACACGCTTTTAGAACGAGGAATATTCATGTACTCCATTTACCTTACGCGCAACACGCTTTTAGAACGAGGAATATACATCTACTCCATTGAACTTCGCGCAACACGCTTTTAGAACGAGGAATATTCATGTACTCCATTTACCTTACGCGCAACACGCTTTTAGAACGAGGAATATACATCTACTCCATTGAACTTCGCGCAACACGCTTTCAGAACGAGGAATATACATGCACTCCATTTACCTTACGCGCAACACGCTTTTAGAACGGGGAATATTCATGTACTCCATTTACCTTACGCGCAACACGCTTTTAGAACGAGGAATATACATCTACTCCACTGAACTTCGCGCAACACGCTTTTAGAACGAGGAATATTCATGTACTCCATTTACCTTACGCGCAACACGCTTTTAGAACGAGGAATATACATCTACTCCATTGAACTTCGCGCAACACGCTTTTAGAACGAGGAATATTCATGTACTCCATTTACCTTACGCGCAACACGCTTTTAGAACGAGGAATATACATCTACTCCATTGAACTTCGCGCAACACGCTTTCAGAACGAGGAATATACATGCACTCCATTTACCTTACGCGCAACACGCTTTTAGAACGGGGAATATTCATGTACTCCATTACCTTACGCACAACGCGCTTTTAGAACGAGGAATATTCATGTACTCCATTACCTTACACGCAACACGCTTTCAGAACGAGGAATATACATGTATTACATTTATTTTTCGCGCAACACGCTTTTAGGACAAGGTATATATGTTGTAATTCAATTTTATCCTTGATTCAATTTTTATTTTTCCTTGTTTTATATTCAGTATCATATATTAGCATAGAAAAGAACAATTGAAAATAAAAATTGAACCAAGGATAAAAATGAATTACAACATACATGTATTCATGATTGTACTCCATTTGTCTTTCGCGCGACACGCTTTTAGAACGTGGAATATACATGCACTCGGTCATTAACCTTTCGTGTAACTCGCGATTAGAACGAGAAATATACATGCACTCTATTTACCTTTAGCCCAATACGCTTTCAGAACGATGACTATATATACATGTCAGTCCATTCATGTTTCGTTGAGCTCGCTTCTAGAGCTAAAAATACACATTTTTTCTTTTATCGGTCGCGTAAATCGGTAACATGATTTCCAAGACAGTCACTAATGAGATTCAGTTTTCGGACCGACAACTCTTTTTTCGTTTTTTAATTATTCAGTTCAGAAAATATTTAAATAATTTTCCAAACTGACATTAAGTAACAACATAAGTAACCACATAAGTAACCGGTCATTATCTATGAAGGGAATCGAAGGGCAGGGAAAAATTCACCTGAAAGAAAAAAATACTTAAGGTTCTATCTCTCTCTCTTTCCGGGCCTGACAGTAGCGAGTGCCTATGTCCTCTTAAACTCCACCTTTTGACCCCTTGAGTTGTTTCTGTGTTACGATGTCTTAACCTCGTTTTATCTTTTTCAATAGGTAGCCCATTGTATACTTTACAGGATAAATTCGCCTGCGTTGATGATGACGTTATATGACCCCATTTATTTGTATACCCAACATGAAATCCGCTATGCTGTATTTTGATTTCCAGAAAAACAGTTTTATTGATCCAAAATTAATTTTTAAATCAATAGAGTGGAAAAGTGCATATACCAAAGAAATGACCACAATAAATGAATTTAATAGCAAATATAACTCAGCATTTCAGACGGCATGCCTATAAAAGATTGTTATTATGGCCACATTACGTGTCATACGAAAACTGAAATTGCATCCCAAATTAAAAACTGGAGGGGGTGGTATTCACCCCCGTTTCTCGTATGCCCGACGGTAAATAATTAAAAATCTCCCCTCCCAGATTACAAAAAATAAAACGCCCTAAGTTTATTTGAGAAAAGGTGCATTGCTTCCAAAATGCAAAAAGATGATGTTCTTCTCTCGCAGCATAAAAAATTCATATGTCTGCTTTTGTGTTGCATGGTACCTCCTTATTTAAGAAAAATATGCAAACTTTGTTAGCACGTGCTTTTATTTCTTTGTGCTTCCATCACTGAAAAGCGTGCCAACGTTGCTTACTCCAAAATCTTTGACTTATTTGTCGCCTGGCGATTGGTCCAAGTTTCTAATCAATATTCATGAAAATATCGCAGCCCTCGCCTCAAATCAAGCAGGACGTGTTCGTGTAAAGATGTCTCGCAAGTTGTAAAACTTTTGGCGCACTAGAGGCAACTTGGAAGACTCCGGGAAGATGTACCGCCAAGGAAAAAGTCGCTCCACAACTCCAACAGAAGGTAAGAGTCGCTTCGTTACTTCGTTCAGTAAAAGAGTATAAAATTTTGCTCGATACAGTAAACACGTGAGTTGAGCTTCTCTACGTCTTACGACGTCTCTGTGCTTTGGTATTGCGTTTGTCTTTCATAAAGGTCTCTAGCTGGTTAGTTTTGTTCAAGCTGCATATACTTTCAATAGAATATTTTATAGTTCAACTTAAGGAGCTAAGGTCTTGAAACAAATGTCGAAAAAATATTTTGATATTCCTGTTGATAGTCGTCTGTAAAATAACAAAACTTGAACATTTTATCTTATCAATCGTTCTTTTATATTTTTTTAGGAACTTGACAGAGTATCAACGTCAGGAAAATGGCAGGATGAAGAAGCAATTCAAGGGGACAAACTGGAATTGACAAATTAGAAGGAATCTCATCAAAGATAAGAACTTTGTTTAGTTCATTTATTTTTTTGTACAAATGGTGGCTGAACATGGGAAAATACTTTAGTTTGTGTTAGTATGGAATGTTTTGATTCACAGGAAGAGCGAATGGAATACCAGGAGGATATTGAAGATTATTAATTATGCCGAATCGCGTACTGGCTGGTAATTGTCTGAACCGTCAAATCAGCATAGGTCTTAGTTAAATAACTTCTGACAATTTTAATCTCAGCCATCATTTGGACGTTGAGCGATCGTTTGATTTATACGGTTGATATTTTGACGATTCAGTTTTCGGCTTGTTTTCTTGTTTCGGTGAACATTTCTTTATGCCAAACAAATACCAAAATGTAATAAAATTGCTTGCAAAACTTCGTTTAAATAGGAAATACGATTTTGTATATATGGTCGATCGCTCAGCGTTTAGGTATAAACGTTACAGTTATTGCTTCAGTTGATGTGGTGGGTGTTTGTATTTTTAAGGTGGCACTGACAGTTTATCAACTGCAAACTCCTAATTTGAAAACATCAAATGTTTGTTTCCATGGTCACATTGGCTGTTATAAAATCACTTTCCTTTTAAAAATTGTTTTATATTAGCGTGGCACTGACAATTTTTCGAAAACTTCTTTGTCAGTTCACGCCAAATTAGTTTATCAAATTGTCTGTTTAGATAATTTTATACTTTGAAACGAAGTTGTCCTGCCAGTGCTCCTTACAATTGACACTTTCCCAACATCAACTGATTGACAAGAGAACAAAGGCCTTTACAAGTTGCTTTCTTTCCTTTTCCTGAGATTGAGTGCCTGTGTTCTCTTGTCGATTGTACGTATATTTAGAAGCTTACTTTATAAAGCCTCGATGTCTGGTGTTTTCGATTAATTAAACCCACGAGTATCAATGTCGAGTGTGATCGTCCGGGTTGGTGTAGTTCTGAAAAGAATTGTTGTTTACAATGACTGACGTTTCGACAACTGACCTGAACGGCCCGGAAGTCAATCTTCAGAGTCCTGTGAATTGTAAAGTACTTCTTCACGCTGGGTCAGCCGCACGCAAAAAGGGATCATTAAAGGGAACCACTTCTGTGTTTTTAATCCGATGGAGCTCAAACTTTGCAACATAACAAACGTTACAAGTCCAAATAATCGTATGTTTTGTTTTTCGATTTTAACGGGGTTTGGCGGGAAAATGACGTCATACAACTAACAGCAAAATTTTAAAACTTTTACCATGTGGCAAAACTAATGTATGATTTTGAAAGAATATGTTGACACGAATTTCAATATGATTGTTGACTGAAATATATAATTGCATGTTGAAATTTGCCAAATTTCTAAAAATAGTAACAAAATGGCGGGAATTTCAAAATTCATATCTTTATATATTTTAAACCAATTAAGCTTTTTCAATAACTTTGTCACATTTTAATTTGTCTCAACATGTTATTTCAAAAGCATGAATCAGTTTAGTCTAAGGTGAAAATCATGTAAAATTTTGTTGCTAGTTGTATGACGCCATTTTCCCGCCAAAAACCGTTAAAATCAAGAAACCAAAAATATACCATTGTTTGGACTTACAATGTCTGTTATGTTGCAAAGTTTGAGCTCCATCGGATTAAAAACAGAAAAGTAGTTCCCTAATGATCCCTTTTTGCCTGAAGCTGACCTGGCCTGCTTGACGACAACTACTAACAAATATTAAAGACAAACCTAGAGACAGACAAGGAACGGTAAACAAAATGAAATACTGCAACTGGCTGAACACCATTTACACACTAATCACAGAATTGACTGGGACTCTGTCAAAATAATTTGCAACAGTACGGACTACTAACTTGAAACAAACACCACCGACATTGATCACCATGGCAAAACTGACTAATGACACTAGCTTACAATTTGCAAACTACTAACAAATGTAAAAGACAAAGACAAACCTAGAGACAGACAAGGAACGGTATACAAGATGAAATGCTGCAACTGGCTGAACACCATTCACAAAATAATCACAGAATTGACTGGGACTCTGTCAAATGCATTAGCTACAGTACGGACTACTAACCTGGAACAAACACCATTGACACTGATCACCATGGCAAAACTGACTAATGACAGCTTACAATTTACAAACTACTAACAAATGTTAAAGACAAAGACAAACCTAGAGACAGACACGGAACGGTATACAAGATGAATGATGCTGCAACTGGCTGAACACCATTTACACACTTATCACAGAATTGACTGTAGGACTAACAACAACAACATTTGACTCTGTCAAATGCATTAGCTACAGTACGGACTACTAATTTGAAACAAACACCATTGACACTGATCACCATGGCAAAACTGACTAATGACAGCTTACAATTTACAAACTACTAACAAGTGTAAAAGACAAAGACAAACCTAGAGACAGACAAGGAACGGTATACAAGATGAAATGCTGCAACTGGATGAACACCATTTACACACTAATCACAGAATTGACGGGGACGCTGTCAAATTCATTAGCTACAGTACGGACTACTAACGTGAAACAAACACCACTGACACTGATCACCATGGCAACTTACAATTTACAAACTACTAACAAATGTTAAAGACAAAGACAAACCTAGAGACAGACACGGAACGGTATACAAGATGAAATGCTGCAACTGGCTGAACACCATTTACAAAAAAATCACAGTATTGACTGGGACTCTTTCAAATGCATTAGCTACAGTACGTACTACTAACTTGGAACAAACACCATTGACACTGATCACCATGGCAAAACTGACTAATGACAGCTTACAATTTACAAACTACTAACAAATGTAAAAGACAAAGACGAACCTAGAGACTGACAAGGAACCATGGGTATACAAGATGAAATGCTGCAACTGGATGAACACTATTTACACGCTAATCACCATGGCAAAACTGACTAATGACAGCTTACAATTTACAAACTACTAACAAATGTTAAAGACAAAGACAAACCTAAAGACAAACAAGGAAAGGTATACAAGATGAAATACTGCAACTGGCTGAACACCATTTACACACTAATCCCAGAATTGACTAGGACTAACAACGACAACAACAACAACATTTGACTCTGTCAAATGCATTAGCTACAGTACGGACTACTAACTTGGAACAAACACCACTGACACTGATCACCATGGCAAAACTGACTAATGACAGCTTACAATTTACCAGCTACTAACAAATGTTAAAGACAAAGACAAACCTAGAGACAGACACGGAACGGTATAAAACACGAAATGCTGCAACTGGATGAACACCATTTACACGCTAATCACCATGGCAAAACTGACTAATGACAGCTTTCAATTTACAAACTACTAACAAATGTAAAAGACAAAGACGAACCTACAGACAGACAATGAACGGTATACAAGATGAAATGCTGCAACTGGATGAACACCATTTACACGCTAATCACCATGGCAAAACTGACTAATGACAGTTTACAATTTACAATTTACAATTTACAAACTACTAACCAAGACAAAGACAAACCTAGAGACAGACAAAGAACGGTATACAAGATGAAATGCTGCACCTGGCTGAACACCATTTACACACTAATCACAGAATTGACTAGGACTCTGTCAAATTCATTAGCTACAGCACGGACTACTAACTTGGAACAAACACCACTGACACTGATCACCATGGCAAAACTGACTAATGACAGCTTACAATTTACAATTTACAAACTACTAACAGACAAGGAACAGTATAAAAAAATCATGTTGCAACTGGCTGAACACCATTTACACACTAATCACGACGGACTACTAACTTGGAACAAACACAACTGACATCATAGCAAAACTGACTAATGACAGCTTACAATTTTCAAACTCAGTGAACACTGCGATCTTTTCAGAACTACAAAGTAGAGCTGTTATACAGACCAAAGGAAAATACAAACCAAAAGCTATCCTTTGAGGAAGAACAACAGATAACGTTTCGAAGTCAACTGTATAAACACATCAAACCAAATCATTAACAGTCGGGTTAAGTTAACGTTTTTTTCACTTGGTTACTCAATTTAAATTCTCCAAAGCTGTTTCGGCTGTTTAAATATCGTTTATCCTACAAAGTCGTTTTAGAAACCATTTTAGCAAGATGTTTTGCTTAATGAAATGGAAACTGACTCTGAAAACTACTGGCACATCTTTTCCTTTGATCTCAATTTGTGAATTGTTTGTTTGAACAAGTTCGACACACTAAAATACTGAGCAAAATATTAATTCAGTTGCAAAATTTCCAAGAAAAAATAACTTGGCCCTTTGAGATTGTAAATTGCTTTTTAAGTCTGTAGGACAATTTTCTGTTGTTTTGATGCTGCCGAATATTTTATTAAACATTCACTTACCACAATTTGGACAAGAGATACAGAATCGATAATAAAAAGACGAATTTTGTCTACTTTGGTTCTGTTTATTATTATCTTGGTCTGTATAACCCCTTAATGTTTGTTTCTATAATACATTTCAGTTGACAAAAAGAAACGTGTTTAGGGTAAAACGTAAACCAGACATTGGGTATTATAAATGGGCTCTCTTAAAGTTAGTTTTTAAGTGGAGGAAAAGACGTTTTTCTGTTGGCATTCGATGTAGCACAAAATGAAACATTTTAGTTTAATTTTGATAAATTGGTCTTGTGCACAAATTAATAATCTATAAAGAAAATGGAGCCAAGCAATTGTTTGTTGAATGTTCTAAATTATTTCACTTGCTCCAAACAAGTTAGCAAAAAGTATTTTTTAAAAAAGATTTTGATAAATTGGGCTCGTGCACAACAAGATTTCTAGGAAAAAAATGGAGCCAAGCAATTGTTTGTTGAATGTTCTAAATTATTTCACTTGCTCCAAACAAGTTAGCAAAAAGTATTTTTTTAAAAAGATTTTGATAAATTGGGCTCGTGCACAACAAGATTTCTAGGAAGAAAATGGAGCCAAGCAATTGTTTATTGAATGTTCTAAATTATTTAACTTGCTCCAACTCGGCAAAAAGTAATTTTTTAAAAAAGATTTTGATAAATTAGGCTCGTGCACAACAAGATTTCTAGGAAGAAAATGGAGCCAAGCAATTGTTTATTGAATGTTCTAAATTATTTAACTTGCTCCAAACTCGCCAAAAAGGAATATTTTAAAAAAGATTTTGATGAATTGGGCTCGTGCACAACAAGATTTCTAGGAAGAAAATGGAGCCAAGCAATTGTTTATTGAATGTTCTAAATTATTTAACTTGCTCCAAACTCGCCAAAAAGGAATATTTTAAAAAAGATTTTGATAAATTGGGCTCGTGCACAACAAGATTTCTAGGAAGGAAATGGAGCCAAGCAATTGTTTATTGAATGTTCTAAATTATTTAACTTGCTCCAAACTCGCCAAAACACGCTGGGTTTTTTTTGGGCGATTTCCGGCCACGGTTAAACTACTTTTTACGTTTTGATGCTCTGACCATGGAACTTTGCCACAATATAACTCTCGCCATTTTCTAAAAAGTTACCGTTTTCGATTTTCAAATTTTAGTATTTTTGGCGGGAAAATGACGTCACAACTTTGGCGGCAAAATTTTAATTTTGTATTATGGGATATACAATGGCGATTTCTGAAAGAGCGTGCAACAAGGATTTCAAATCTGAAAAAAAATCTAAAATACGTTGATCCAGTTAGAAGTTATGGGGCGTTGAATTTGAACTTCCCGCCATTTTTGTTACTAAAAATAGCACAAATTGAATATTCAACGCCCTATAACTTTTTATTGGATCAACATATTTCAATTTTGTTTTCAGATTTGAAATCCTTGTTGCACACTCTTTCAGATATCGCCATTGTATATTCCATAATACAAAATAGAAATTTTACCGCCAAACTTGTGACGTCATTTTCCCGCCAAAAATACTTAAATTTGAAAATCGAAAACGGTAACTTTTTAGAAAATGTGGAGATTTATATTGTGGCAAAGTTCCATGGTCAGAGCATCAAAACGTAAAAAGTAGTTTAACCGTGGCCGGAAATCGCCCAAAAAAAACCCAGCGTGAAAAGGAATATTTTAAAAAAGATTTTGATGAATTGGGCTCGTGCACAACAAGATTTCTAGGAAGAAAATGGAGCCAAGCAATTGTTTATTGAATGTTCTAAATTATTTCACTTGCTCCAAAGTTAGCAAAAAGTAATTTTTGGTGTTTAGTCTTCGTACTTTCTGTGCTACAAAGAAAACTGGCCAAGCTATGAAAAATCTAAAAATGTCTTGTACGTATGGAATGAAATGAGAAGCAAACATTACTTATGAGATAAACAACGACGGAACTTAAGCTTTAATTTTCGGTGTCCAAACCGTTTTATCGAGTATATAATCAATTTTCACGAGCTTGCCATGTTTCTTGTAATATCCTCCATGTATACAGTGTTTCGTGCACGAATTTTGAAGATTTAAGGCTGGTTTTCACTGGCGACAGAAATATTAGTACAAACATATGAAGAATGAACACACTTGTTGTTCTTATATTGTCTTCGAAGGAATTGACACGGCATAAACATTGGCAGTTTCCTTATGTTTATGTCGCATTAATTCGTATTGAGGACAACATAAGAAGAACGAGTTTGTTCCTTTTTCTTATTCGTGCTTATACTTATGTCGCTTGTGAAAACCAGCGTTAAATTTTGAGATTTTTTGCATGACATTGTATAGTTTTTGGCGGATTTAAAAATTTTCAAAGGGTACCTTCTTAATTTTTTGTCAAAATTGTTGCCAGGGGAAACGCTGTGCAAATTTTTTTAAATTTTCCCGCCAAAAGACTTAGTATATTTTTGAAGAAAAATTTTGTCACACTTTTAATTAGTTAAATGATTTTTACTTAATTAATTAAGATATTAAATAGAAAAAGCATTGTAAAATAAGAGACAATAAAGAATACAAGAATTTAATAAGTCTTTAAGCTTTTATTGTTCACTTGTAAAATAGAAATGAGTGAGAATAAAGAATACAATAAAACTGAACTAACTCTTTATTGTTGACTTGTAATTATTTATTAAATACAACATTACTAAATATTAAAAAAAAAACGGCGCATGCGTATTTTGGGCGCCTGTATTTTTCTAAGTCTTTTGGCGGGAAAATTGTAGATTTTTAAACAGACGTTAGCTAGTAAGTATGACAAGATTTTTTTTTTAAAAAAAACGGCGCATGCGTATTTTGAGCGCCCCGTATTTTTCTAAGTCTTTTGGCGGGAAAATTGTAGAAATTTGAACAGCGTTTACCACGGCAAAAATATTGTACATGCAAGAGATTTGAACAAGCTGAGTAAAAAAAGCTTTTTAATAAACAATTCGTAATTAATCAGATTTTTTTCCAAAAGCAAAGAGGTCTAGTTGTTTTCTGAGGTATAAATTGAGTTTTTACTATGTTTCTGTTCTTGAAAATCTTGTCCATGACACGTTTTCACGGCACAACTTGCTCAGTTTTGACTGCTACAAACAACGTGGATTTGGAAACATTAATTTTAAACAATCGTTAATCGATCAGAAATACCAACGATTTTGGCACATTGCTTTATAAAAAGTATATGAAAGTCTGTTGTAAACAAACTTGTACCGTGTAAATTGTCTTTAAGTATTGATATAGTGCAACCCAGATATAACAAATGTGCTTGAACGCAAAATATAGAACATTTATCTGTAAAGCCCTTAACCAACGGCCTAGTATTTACACCGAGAAATCTAGTTAAATGTTTACGACCAGTGAAAACTCGAAACAAAATTTAGAGCCAGTTCGCAACCTTAAAAACTTATCATGAAGTTGATTATACTCGGCGTAAGTTCTAGCAATATTCAGGCTTGTACCTTAAACTATTATAGGCGAATCTTTGCTGACGTCATTGTTTACATTTTGTTTCACTACGCAGCTAAATATAAATTGATTTCAAACGTTGAAAGAGCTTGTTAAACATAGCTAAGTAATCTACGCAGAGAAGGCACCGTGCTAAATATGAATTGATTTCAAACGTTGAATGAGCTTGTTAAACTTAGGTTCGTAGTCTATGCAGAGAAGGCACCGTGCTAACGTTGAAAGAGCTTGTTAAACTTAGCCTAGTAATCTATGCAAATTTTCGGTATTTTGATGTAATGTTTAAGGAAATATCACTGAGCTGGCAAAAGCGCTAGTGAGCCATACATTCTTTGTGAACTTTTGAGTTCTTAAAACAGCATTGTACGCAGACTATCTAGTATATCGGGCCTTTATTTTCCAAGAAAGCTTACTGTGCTCTGCCCTTTCAATATTCAGAGTTGATTTTTTGGTGGCTTCATTAGAGAATGAAGAGCATATAAATGAGGCAATAATTGTAAACAAAGATTGGCCTGTTGATAACAGATAGGGAAAAAAAATTGCTCACAGTTCATTATGATTATTCTTCAAATTCATTTAAAATCCTTGTTAAGAAACTGATAAAATGAACTGAACTAGACTAATCTATTCGTAGCCTGAAACATCTTACTGAAAGCTTGACAATTCAACAGGCAGAATCAAAGTATAAAGAAAACAGAAAAAAATTCTAATTTTACACTGCAGACTGACAAGCAAAATCTCTTTAATCAGACAAAAATATAATATGAACAAACGGCCTTAATGATTGATTAACTGGTACCATCATTTATTTTCACTACGAACTGATTCATTACAATACTTGTTGAATGTTGACACGATAAAGAAAAAATGAGCTACATGTATACAATTTACAATTTTCAATAATCAATCGGTTGGTAGCCTTAACCCCTTGCTAAATGAATATAAAGTACAAATAAAGTTGTTGTTGTTGGCAAAATCAAGGCAAAAACAATTGTAGCAAAACGTGCAAGCAATTACCTAGAAAAACGCGTTTTCCTGTCCAAAATATTTTACAACGATAACAGTTTAAGCAGGATGTTTAATAGTTCATGGTTTAAGTTCTCGCCATGTTTTCCTGCTCTCTTACACTTTTTTAGGTAGCTCCATATAGTTATTGGCCATCTTCCAAATAAAATATACACGATCATATTGCGAGAGTTTTGTTTCGCGATACTAGGGATACTAGGCATACTAGGCATAATATACACATATACGTAGCTTAGGCTTTTTCGTTTACGGGGAAGTCTAATTTAGCAGTCTTCTCTCGTTACCATGGCAACCACTGATTGAGTTGTTGGGCTTGTTGTTCAAGACGAGCAAACCTCTCAACGGATTTTCTCCGTTCTTACACGGTAAATATTCACGATTTTTTTATGAAACAAGAAACATTCCGTAGACTAATCTAACAAAGCCATAACAAAGTCATAAAAAATCGGTACATAATTTTCGGCAATTTACTCACTTTGCGTTTTTTACGTTTATTGGGTTTGTGTATGTACAAAAATTGTTGTCTTTTTTGTGTGATCGAGATCAAGGAATATCCTACCAATTTGTAAATTTTTATAAAAATTCAGCGTATGGAATGCACGCAATAAACGTTTAAGTTACCGTAAAAACCTCTTTATTTTCGTGATGTCATCAAAATAAACAAACGCAGGAGCGGGCTCCTGACAAACGCGCGCTTGCGCCATTTTCGCGCCAAAAAACTATATGGAGCCTCGGAAAGATTGGTTATTTATTTTAACTGTATTCAAAAGCTTTAAGCCTGATTGATAACATGTTGAAAGTTGATTATAACAAGCAAAAAACGAAACTTACTAAATGGGCTACAATTTTCAATAATCTATAAGCAAAATCTATAAGCAAAATCTATAAGCAAAATCTATAAGCAAAATCGGCAAACAGAGAAAATGGCGTTTCGTAACCTTAAAAGCTTTATTGAAATTAAAAAAAAAATAAAATAACTGACACCTAATCACTTATACTGCGAAAAAGGTAAATATGTACAACAAACAAAATGGCGGCTTCAATTTTCAGTGAGAAGTCTTGTCTTAATTTCAAAACCTAACTGAAAATTGATATTATGGTTTCACTGAGACATTTCTTTTAGACGTTTTTTCGTAATAAAACTAAAGAAGGGATTTCTTTCAACGTAAAAATCCTTACTCAAAACTCACATTTAGTGGACAAAATGCAATGAGCAATGAGCTCAGATGTGGAGAGGCTTATAATCACAACAACTATTTCTCCAATTGAAAGCTATCCTAGTAAGCAGAAAAAAATGAATAACAACGGAGCTACCTTAACTTAAACTTTTGAAATTAAAGTTTAAAAAAAACGTGTACAAATGACATTTGATTTTCATTTAGAATACTGGTAAGCAGACAAAACTAACACGAAAATAAAAATTAGAACTCGGAAACAAACAGACAACTTAATTTTCACTTAAAATCCTTATCGGAAACAGCTAGAAAAAATTAAACCTTCAATTCTCATTCATGGCTGGGTTACCCTAAATCGTAACTGCAAACTGACAAACAGTCTGCACTTTTTAGTTACTACGTAATGGTGTTGTGACATAAATCCTTGCTAAAAGCGATATATACAATTAAAAGCAACATGGCGTAAATTGTTTACTGGGAAATTGTCTTGTTACCTTAGCAACCGAGAAAATGACCTATGCGTTTTATTGAAAAACAGCTGCAAAATTTTCGCTGATGAATTTCTCTCTTAACTAAAATAGCCAAAATGCGAACTAAAGACAATAAATGTGATGCAATATGTTAAGTAATGATCCGCATAAGAAGGATAGCGCTGAACGGCAATGCACGATGGAATGTCAACTTTTTTCATTGTTACAACTAGTGATCTCATTGACCTAGACTCAAAAACGGCTAAAAAGTTAAGGTTCAAGGTACATTTTGTCTAATTTTTTTAAGGTTTCAAGTAAATGGAGACCCAATCGCACAACGTGCAAGTTTTAAAAGATATTGTATTTGGGGAACTTCATCAAAGAAGCAAAACTATTAGCTATTGTCTTCTGCTATTCTGATTGGTTAAGCACGAACATTTCCTAAAATTTATTTGACGCAAATGGATTTTCTTTATTTTTATAATGAAATATAATTATGAACCATCAGCTCCTCCTCATTCTTGAAACCAAAGATATTCTATGTGGGAAAGAGCCAATGCCGCAGAACAACGTGAAGGTTACTATAGTTCTTATGTGGAGCATTACTTAAATGAAAGCGTGTGTATTACTGGGTCAAAATCTTCAAACCAGACGAATGACTGTTAAGGTTTACAAATTGATCAGAAATAGTCAACCTTAAAATCCTAGGTGATTGAAAAATTACAAATAAATTAATGCGGACTGGCCTGAAAACTAACAAATCCCCTCTCTTAACCTTTAACTTTACTTTAAATGCCTCAAATGTAAAAAATGTCTGTTTTGACCTGAATGTTTTTACACTGTCAAGCTACAAAGTTGTTGCATGTACGGGCGATGCAAAAAAAAAAAAAAAAAAAACAAGTGAAGTCCGTATCGTGTTGTTGTTCTGCATCAAGTGTATTTTTTCTTACCGGCAAAGCTGTTTCTAACATGGTGACACTATTTTAGATAAGCCGTGAAAATAAACAAAATTGAACCACAATCTCGGACGGAATAAAAATAGAAATAACACCTCCCCTTCCCCCATTCAATGATAGATTTGCGCGCAAACCAAACCGCGCCATATTCCCATCACTGAACTGGGGGGAGGGGTATTAATTTTTCATTTGAAATGTCCAAGATTGCAGTTCAAAGTTAGTTTTGCATTATAGATGTTTATATAAACCAATCCTTTGTGATGAGATTTTTGGTGTAACTAAGACATAGTACATGCTTTTGCCTCCATGTTGGTGTACTGAAGTGGTAAATCAAGATGGCCGCTATATACATTTTTACTCAAAATGTCTAATGCTCGTTCGCCTAAAACTCTTCAACGAAATGCTCTTGCGCTTCAAAATTTGGCTCAGATGTGTGGTTTTAAACTTTCTACAATTCCATAAACATTTTGGAATCGAAATCTGTTTAATTTTAATGCTTTCAAATTTTGATATGACGTAAGTGCAAACCAAGAATATTGATGCAGCCTGAAGTCTACTATTTCGTCGTGAAGCGAAGGAAATATGAGATGTATGCGCGCAGGCAAATGTTTTTGTCGCTCATTATGTCTTTTTTGATGATGTAGCTCGAGACTTGGTATATGACGCACTACCCGAATGTACTTTTCACATATATTTAGATAACAAAATACCAAAACTACATCGGTGGGAGCAAGTTTTCTCACATTTGTACTGAAAAATAGTGTCTTTACCTACAATTTAGTTTCAATCGTAATTGGTCAAAATTGAGCTCGCAACAGAAAACACCGGAACTTTCATATTCTTTGCAATATTGTGTAAACGCAACCTTAAAAACCTTGGTTAGTAGACACAGACAAACAACCGAACTTAAACTAAAAACAGAAAAAATGATGTTCCCTTACCACTGCCAAATGTTCAAAACAAAAACAACGAAAATTCCAATTAAAAACAAATGGTAAAACTCTCCAGTTTAAAAACTAACGAATGGCTTCCCTGTTAAATGGTACAAGTGTGCCTCAACTTCATCATTCACTGGAAACTAATAAGCAGCCAAAAACTACAGCGAAACATACAAATGGCATAATATTTTAACTAAATGGGAAATCAACTTCACAAACAATTATTAATTTCTTCCTAAAAAAATGATACTCGCTTTCAATGTCCTTGTTGATATGTTATATCTCAAATGGCCAAACAATGAGAAATTGTGATAATGCTTTAACTTTAACATCATGTTGAAAGACTCTTGAAAGGCCAGACAATTTACCTACTATTTCAGTTCAAACTCTAAGCATCAAAGCAATTAATATTTCAAAGCAACATCTCTTCGTACAACTGTACATAATCCTCATGTAGAGGGATTGCTGTACAGGAAAATAAAACTGAAAAATTGAAGCAAGTACAGTAAGTTGCTAATACCAGCTCTGTTCGTCGATGTCGAATCGGACAAAATGGCTCAGACATCGATGTCTTTCCTAAGACACACAAAATGGCCCATATTAATATTCACTGAGATACCCTTAATAAAAACCGACAGAAAAAGAAATCCTTACGGTTCAATTTCCTCTGAGAAATCGTTTTGTAACCTAAAAACTTTTACTGGAAACCTGAAAAAACTGGCACGCCGAATTGCATACCCTAACAGTCCCAACGGCTTTTACTGGGAAGTTGCTTTTAAGGTGGCTCACAACAGTTCCCAGACTTTTCCATCACGTATACTTTGATGGACCAGTACTGTAATTGTTTATCAGTTGATGCTTCAATAATGGTATCAAACAAATGCCCAAACATTGGTGAACAAGTTGTGGTCTGTTTTATGATATAACAGGTTACCATAGTAACAGTATAACCTGTTAAAGACACCCTTAATTTTAGCTTTAGGTGCTTATAACTAAAAAATGAGCTGGATTATCCCATTTTTTATTGTCAAATTGTAATTGGCATGTTAAGATACAACTTTTTGCAAAGTTTTAAAAAAATTCTGTACATAGGTTTCAGAGCCACCTTAAATTTTCGAAAATTTAGGTGGCTCTGAACTCTAAACATGTACAGAATTTTTTTAAACTTTGCAAAAAGTTGTATCTTAACATGCCAATTACAATTCGACAATAAAAAATGGGGGTCATCCAGCTCGGTTTTTAGTTATAAACACGTAAAGCTAAAATTAAGGGTGTCTTTAACAGGTTATACTGTTACTATGGTAACCTGTTGCATCATAAAAGAGACACAACTTGTTCACCAATGTTTGGGCATTTGTTTGATACCATTATTGAAGCATCAACTGATAAAGAATTATAGTATTGATCCATCAAAGTATAGGTGATGGTAATTTCTGGGAACTATTGCTAGCCACCTTAACAAGTACATAAAATCCAGTCTTCACTGAAAATTGACATGTTAAATTGGCAGAATGACTTATAATTTTGACTGAAAACCTAACACGGAGTACAATTTTCACGAATGAATTGGTTCATAAATGAATTCCTTTTTGACCTTTTACGTTTGGTTTTGCTTATGAAAAAGATAAGAAAATAGGTCCGCAACGCGTGCATGTTTCTACCTGAAGGTCCTGCATGTTTATTTGTTTGGTTTATTCTAGGCAATTCTCAAGCACAATGCATTCTTTGGACGTTTTCTTACATTGGTAGTAAATGGTCTGACTGATTTCCACTTGGAAAATGAGTGTTATCTATTCTACTTACTCTTGATAAAAACCGTGAAACAACTCTTTGCCTATTCTCCTCGATTTTAACGTCCTTGCTGAAGACACACTAAGGGCCGACATTGCGTGATGGTCAAATGTTATAACATTTAGAATTTGTGATTCTACTTTAACTTTAATCCTCTACGGACATCTAGTTATTAGGAACGATTGACTTGGTCCCGTAAATAATGAGATTTTCTATTGAGTGTCCAAAGTATTCACATTTGAGCTGGTTTTGTGACTGGTAAAAAAAACTCGCGCCACTTTTTCAATTACTAGCCTAATTTATAGTTGTGTGTTTGTTCAAAGCGCGGTTTCCTGGATATTTAACGAGAAATGTATGGGTGAAACAATGCAGTTATTCATTTTCGAGGTTTCATTCTTTTTGTGCTGTCAATTATCATTTGGTGTCAATAATGTTGTCAAAAAAAGTATAAAAAAATTATCATTTGGTACTGGGATTTGTTCGTTAAACCGCGCAGCGAAGCTTGTTATATTTGTGTTGCACTGTATATCCACTGAAGAAAATTAAGTTTGAACTTGGCGGCGACAAAAAAAATAAAAAAGGTAATATTTGAGCTGCGCTTAAAGTAAAACTAGTTTCTCTACCTCTTTCTTTGTTTAAGTTCTTTGTCTTTCTTTCTTTCTTGCTTGATTCTGGCATTTATAGTTTTCTTGTATCCTGCATGATAATAAAACAAAACTATATCAATAAATGCCATTACGTTGTGAATATCAAAAGGGTAGACACGATTTTTTTTTATTAACTGAGTTATTAAGGGAAATTGGCCTCCTTAAAAATATTCAAAATCTGACGTTTCGAGCGCAAGCCCTTTGGCTGACGCTTCACAAATGGAATGTTATGCGAATAACGAAGGGCTAACGCTCAAAACGTCACCTTCTGAATCTTCTTCCGGTGGCTAATTCACTCGGTGGTGGGGGGGGGGGGGGGGGGGGTTACTCCCTATAATGGGCTATACGGGGATGCTCCGCCCGAAGGGGGTACCTTTTTTAGGCTGGAGGTATATGAAAGGGTAGGGATTTCACGAAGTATAGGAAAGGGTAGGGAAAACACTAGTTAAAGTATAAAAAAGGCAAGGGAAAACTGCCATTTGAGTATTACGAAAAGCGCCTTTCAAAATATATCAAACAGATGCACGTTAAGGCTGTATGAAATGGGTACCATTTTTAATGAAAGGTATATGAAAGGGGTACCTTTTCTGTCAAAAACGGTATATGACAGGGTAAGGGTTTGGACCTTGGGGCGGAGCATCCTCTTACAAAACTTTGTTGAGTACCCCCCCAGGGCTTGTTTACCTGATCAACTCAGTTTGTATCCTTTTTTAATCCCCCACTATAGAAGTTACGGATTAAAACTTATCAGTCAACTCACCTCTTTCAACATTATCATGTCGAAGTTGACGGAAGCTCTGCCGCGATTTCTCATTTCTGTATTTAACCTAATAAAAGAAAACTATCGCGTAAGTATACGTATTCGCTGGGTAATGTTTCTATCCAACTTAAGGCCCGTTTACACAGGCGATTTTTAATGCGATTTTTGTCGCGCTTTCCAATGCAACTGTTGTCGCAAGTGTAAATTAGCGGCGATTTCAGTGCGATTCGGGTGCAATATTTGCTGTGATTTCTTAAAAAATCGCCGCTAAGTTGCATTAGGCTTCGAACATGTTCGAAACCTCTGCGACATCGCGCGACAAATCGCGCCTAAATCGCACTGAAATCGCCGCCCGTTTACACATGCCATTTTTAAAGATGCAACTTGCGTGCGACAAAAATTGCACAAAAAATCGCCTGTGGAAGTTAAACGGGACTGAAGCTTCCACCCACACCCTCCCTGGACTAAACTTCTTTCAAGAGAGCCAGTGATTTGTCGTCCTAATCTCATAACACTGACATTTACTGGGACAAAAGAGATAGTCTTTTTTCTTTGCCCATTTAAGGATAGTCGCGAGGGCGAGCCACCCGAGCGAATTGTGCCTACTCGTTGGAGGCGGTTCTAGGGGGAGAGTTGTCGTCTATTTTTTCCGCAGGGAAAGTCGCGGGTGAGTCACGTCTCTTCGCGCTCTCGCGTGTTTTGCTCGCTCGACTATCCCTGCGAGTCATATGAGACTATTCGTTGTCTTTTTCGGACACGAACCCATAAGACCTACATCTAATTAATCAGAAATGCTTTTCCAAATTTTACCTCCTGAAACAATTCATGAAGAGGTTGATGGTGCCTGCCACATTCTTCCATTCCGCGTCTGTTTGACATTGACCTGGAAATGAGTTATTATTATTATTATTATTATTATTATTATTATTATTATTATTATGTCGATTATAAGCGCTCTTGCGATTATGCTGTTAGTCGCTCCCGCTGAGACGGAGCGATTTCAGAATACCCGGCCACTTATTTACGTATCGCTAAACGTTTTAGAAAATGAGATGCTTTAGAAAATGCAAACAAGTGGCCGGGTATTCTACTGTTCAGTCGCGATTTTTTTTGCCATATTGTGCAATAGCAACACATTAGATATTGTGTACCAAACTGATCGTCTATTCGTCTGTGTGTATCTCAAACCCGGGGGGGGGGGGGGGGGTACTCCCTTAGATACCCCTTTTAGGTATGTGCCGACCGATAGGGTAGGGTTTTTGAGGTGCTCAGTCCTTAAATAGGGCATCCTTTTTGGTATTTTTAGTATTGTGATCCTTAGATATTCCTTAGATAGGGTCACTAAATTGCAATATCCACCCCAAACGCGTAAAACGACAAACATATGGTCTGTTAAAACTGTACTACACGCCTTGGTTTTGGGCCTTAAAAAGGGTATCAAATCTTGATTTTCTACCCTTAAATAGGGTCAGGGTTTGAGAACCTTGGCGGCACGGCACCTATCCTAAATTGTCGGGAATACCGTCTTCCCCCGCCCAGAATCACAAACCATATACAACGGTTATTTACTATACACCCGATTATTTAAGAGGCAATTGTTAATATGGCTGAAATTTTAGTTGTAGACTAACTTAGTAACATCGTATAGGGTCCAGTGTAAAAGACCAAAATAAAATTGCTATATCGGTGCGTCAGTCTGTTTATCTCAAACCCCATACAATGGTTATACCAGTAACTGCACACTTGATTAAAAAGCAATTGTTAAATATGGTGACTGAAATTTTAGTTGCAGACTAACAAAGTAGTCTTTTTAGCGTCGAGTGTAAACTAAACCAACCGACCAATGCTTGAAAACAACCCTCGATAAATGCTGCAAGAAAACTATACAACAATATAATATTTTTCTTACCTAAAGTACGTAGTTTTAGAAGGCGGTTTAAAGTTATCGTCATCGACGTGTTGACAATATAAATCTTCGCTTCAGAAATGTTGTAGTCTGCATGCTGGGGCAGATGACTTTGTTCCTCATCTCGAACAACATGATGACTTTGTTCCTCATTTCGAACAATATTAAAGTTATTAAAATTTCGTTTGCAAATCTAGAATGATCTGTCAACAAGAATATAACTTCTTCAGCCTCCATCGCTTTCCTCGTGGTGAAGATGTGAAGAAAAAAATGAATAATGAATTGTTAATTAATCTAGCATTTGCAATTTAAATAAGAATTTATTTTTGAAACATTTTCCACAGTTCTTCGTGATGACGAAAGCAATTGTTCTCGGAAATATTTTCCCATCAAAATCACTGCCTTTAAGCTGTATTCAAAAGCTGCAAGCGTAGATACTTTTGATTGAAAGACTTACGATCTGTACGAATACAGCCGCATTTCCTTGTTCCCAGATGCTTTTTACTGGAGTAGGGAGAGGGAGAGATGATAAACTTTTATGAATTGTCTCCTTTTGAAACACGATACCCAGCCCCGCTCACCTCCCTTTCCATCCAAATTTACCGAGAAATAGGTTCTTACTTTTTAATTAGTTCGGCTATTTCGTTTTTAAAGAAAGCAATCATAGACTTTTAATTAATTACTGACAGTCCACAATGAAGATGTTACTCCTTTATTAAGCTTTTGGGAAAAAGTGAGTTAAATACTTTTGTCTTTAGTATAAGAGAAATTCATATACTCCAGCTACCTTTCGCGCAACACGCTTTTAGAACGAGGAATATCCATGTACTCCATTTACCTTTCACGCAACACGCTTTTAGAACGAGGAGTATACTTGCAGTAAGAGTATGTAGTGTAGAGCTCTATGCCGATGATACGCTTATATTCTTTGCTAGCAAATCTGTAAGAGAAATTGAGTCTCAGCTTACGTCCGACTTAGAGAATTTAATCAGTTGGTTTCACTCCAACTTTCTGATACTTAATGTAAAAAAATCTAAAATAATGCTTATAGGTACGCACCAGAGACTCAGTGCAGTCGATAGGTTCTCAATTAGGGCAGATAACATCGATTTAGACAGGGTGTGTACTTTTAAATATCTTGGTGTTCTTATGGACCAAACCCTATCTTGGATAGACCACATAGACTCGTTAGGCAAAAAAATATCCTCTAGATTGGGTATGTTGCGCCGCGCGCGCAAGGTACTGCCGAAGCCCACGTGCGTGACACTTTACAACACGATGGCTCTACCTTTGTTTGACTAATGCGCAGCCGTTTGGGACAGCAGTGGAATAGGCTGTAAGGACTACCTTGATAAGCTAAACCGACGTGCCGCATGTATAATCGAGGGCCGATCTATAGGTGCGGATAAGTTGCACATCGTATTTAACTGGCCTAATCTTCAAGCGCGTCGGGATTATCTTAAGTGCGTCCTTGTTTATAAATCTTTACACAACTTGGCGCCAGCTTATTTATTAACTGAATTTAAATACTCACACCAATTCCATTCCTATGACACCAGACACCGTGACCTATTGCGCTTGCCTTTAGCTAAAACTGCAAAATAACAGGGCAGTTTTAGATTCAGTGGCGCGCGGGCATTCAATGCCTTGCCCCCTAAAATACGAAATGAAATTGACCTCAAGGAATTTAAGATCTTGGCGAAACTCCATCTTAAGCGCTCTATGTTAATACCTTAGCTTTGTGTATATTTCTTATTTATTCATTTCTATTTCAGTTCCGTTAATTTGAAAGTACCGTGTTATCTAGTATTAGTTGTTTAAATTGTTAATTTAGTCAGGGCTCTGTTTAAACTAGCTGTGTATGCTAATCAGATGCTCCTGAATAAATATTCAACAAAATAAATAAATAAAAAAAAGTATGCTCCATTTACCTTTCGCGCAACACGCTTTTAGAACGAGGAATGCATATGTGCTCCATTTACCTTTCGCGCAACACGCTTTTAGAACGAGGAATATACATGTACTCCATTTACCTTTCGCACAACACGCGTTTAGAACGAGGAATATATAGTACTCCATTTATCTTTCGCGCAACACGCGTTTAGAACGAGGAATACATGTATACATGTCGTCGGTGTTCGATAAAGGCGGTCTTTAAGTCGTCGTTTCCTTTCACCTATGTACTGTTTGTTAGAACGTCGGCAGTGTACCATGTAAGTGAGATTTTTGGAATTGAAGTCAATGTAGTCAGGGATGGGTCTGGTCACCCCAGTGGAGGAAAATGTGTAGTCGGTGCGACAGTCAGTGATGTAGTTGCCGCAGCTGAAAGATCCCTTTGGAAGGTTGGTTTGTGTAGCAGTGCTTAATTTGGATGTGACTAATATGTCGCTAAGATTGTCAGTGCGTTGAAAGACAACAAGAAGTGTAGACTTAAAAACATTGACACAACGTTGGGAAGAAGAGAGAATGTTGAAATGTTTGTGGAGACCTAGAGAACGAAGGGCAGGATTGTTTGTGATAACAAGAGGAACATGACTGGGTGAGTCAGATGTGGTTTCACTGGGTTTGAGTGTCTCAGTGCATGTGCTGGTGTGAACACGTTGTATCCCGGCTGGTTGTATCTCATGGGTGAGAAAAGAGAGATTGTATCCACGGTTATTAAGGTAACGTAAAGGTTCATTGTGAAGGTCTCGTCGGAAGAGCATATACGTCGTGATCTGAGGGCGAGGCTTAATATGGAATGGCTCGTTTGGTGTACAAAGGGTGACATGAAGAGTGTAAAAGGTACTGATGTTTGTCCGTAGGCTTAGTATAGAGATCTGTTTCAATTTTACCATCGCTGAGAGATACCTTGACGTCAAGAAAAGCGACTTAGATAGGGATGAGTGGGCCGAAGTAAATTGGATAGCAGAATGAAGGCTGTTTAGGTAAGTGATCAAGTCAAGTAGATCGTCTTCTGTCGATGAAACGCTACCAAGTATGTAGCTGATGAAGTCCACGTTTGAGTGCGTCAGCCTCAAACTTGGCGAGGAATAGATTAGCGCATGATGGTGCCATGCGTGTTCCCATATAGCTGTGCCGTGTGTTTGGAGGTAGTTATTGTTCAATTGAAAAATGGTCATAGTGAGAATGATTCTGATAAGGTCGCAAAAAGTCTCCGTGCGTATGGTGAGGTAGAGCGATTACGGCTATTGGGGTAGTGACCACAAGCGTCGATACCTTCGTTATGTGGAATATTTGTATAGTGACGAAACATCAAGTGTAACAAGAATGACGTTGCTAGGTAAGCGTCCAAGTTGGTCAAGTTTATTGAGGAAGTGTGTAGTGTCTTTGATGAAAGATGGGTGGTGCGAACCAGAGGTTTCAGATGGAAGTCAATGAATTGAGTAATGCATTCTGTGGGGGCGCCACGAAGCTCTCGGAACGGCTCACAGGATTGGCTGAGAAAATAATAGAACAAACAACAGAAAAATGGTTCCTAGACCTAAAACAATAGAGCTTCGTGACACCCAGGGCCAATGAAATTAGAGGTTCTAAAGAGCTTCGTGGCTCCTGATTCTGTGGGGTGGCCGTTGCTAGAAACAATGGGACGTCCAGGATTGTTTTGTTTATAAATTTTTGGTATGATGTAAAAACACACAAACACAAACACAAACTTTACCAACTTGGACGCTTACCTAACAGCGCCATTCTTGTTACACTTGATGTTGCACAGAATGATGACATGCTCGCAATCTTTTTAACGCGTATAATATTAGCAGGCAAGTTCCAAAGGAATCTTTGAAATAAACGCATGAATTTTGAAACAATAGAAAATGGTAATGAGCTATTGT